>JAXQKN010000146.1:0-37740 GCA_037042525.1 Aspergillus sp. P7301S-1 | reverse complement strand
GCCTTTGATTTTGTCCCCGTTGAACTGTCCTGAAACGGAAGAGTGTATCCTGTCTTTGAAAAAATACAACGGTATATAGACATCTCCACAAAGGGACTGTTCTCTGAAACACACAACGGGCAGACAAGGCGGCTGTTCTGCTACAAAGCACATTTTGTTATCGAAAGAGTACCGGGCCCTTTATGCCTTTCACGGTTTCAGAAGACAATCAATTGACCTGAATGGAATACAACTCGATCGCACTCTAACGACAATTATAATTGTTTCATCTGAAAGCGTCCTACAACTGAAACACACAACATCTATGCAAGATTCGTGTGCAAGAACAATGCCATCAGATATACCATTCATGCCTAGCAACTCATCCACGGATAATGCACAAACCATACCACCACCCTGATTCTCAGCCACGCCAACAGCTTAAACATCATCCGGCGAGATCTTCTCAGTAACATGTCCATCGCCCTGGACAACAACCTTGTCGCGCCTCTTGGACGCCTTGACGGGGCTGGGAGACTGGTAGATGTACTCCAGCTCCTCGAGGGTTCGGCCTTGAGCCTCGACACTGAGTCGTCAGTATCAAATAGTTATACAGGGATGTGAGAAGCATACCCAAAGAAGTACCAGCAAGCACTCTCAATAACATCCCACCCGGCAAAAATCCAGAAATAATTCGTCGAGATATTCTCCAGCGCAATCGGCGACGCGAACTGTGAGATGAAGCTCGTTCCGCTGACGAGGAAGCCAGACAGCGCAAGACCCTTGGCGCGGGTGGTCGTTTCGAGTGCTTCGGCTGGGACGACGCCCTGCAGGGGAGTGTACGTGAATGAGAAGACGACTTGGAAGAGGTAGTAGAATGAGAGCGCGGCCTGGCCAAGGGTCTTGTCTATCTTGCCGGCTGCACGTTGCGGGATCATGGGTTGCGAGACGCCGGCGTTGATGGCCATGCAGATGGCGCAGCCTTACTTGTTAGCTTCATCAAGTTAAGAGAGTATGGACGTACCGAGTGATCCCCAGACAAGGACCGTACGACGGGGCATCCTGTCACAGTAGTAGACGGCTGTCAGAGCGCCAATCGCACCGACAATAGAGTTGACGAGGTTGAGGAGCAGCTGCATCGACGAAGAGGTGTATCCGAGAGTCTCGTAGATAGCAGGGTTGAAGTATCCAAGACCGTTACCAGACCACTGTCCGAAGATGGAGATCATGATGACTTGGGCGAAGCGCCAGCGGCCACTGTGAGAGAGGATAAAGGGGCGGTCTTACACATTAACACCTGAAAGCAATGATTGGGGACAAAACTTACAGTCCCACCACCTCTTATCAATTCCATCCACGCGAATACCCTCCTTCATTTCGTCGACCTCAAGCCGCACAAGACGGGTGTTGGGGTCGCCGTTTCCGTGGTACTTTGCCAGGATGGCGATCGCTTCTTCTTCCCTGCCCTGGGACATGAGCCATCTGGGGGACTCGGGAATGAACCAGACGGAGCCGATGACAATAAGACAGGCGAAGCACTGCAGGATAAAAGGCAGACGCCACGACCAGTTGTTGTTGATGTAGTTGCTGCCAAAGGTGACGCACGCAGCGGGGATGGAGCCGCCGAACCAGCCGCAGTTGTAGAAGCCTGCAATACTTAGCAAGGTCATATAGTTATGGCAGGATACATACCAACAGCACGGCCACGCCAGTGAGGAGGCGAGATCTCAGCAGCGTATGCCGGCGCAGACACAACCATGATCTGGATGCCGAAGCCGAGGACGAAGCGACCGACGATGAAGTGTGCGAGTGTCATTGCCGTTGCGATGACAATCGAGCCGACGATAATGACCACGGCTCCGCAGAACATGCACTTGCGACGGCCGAATCTGTCGGAGATGACGGCGGAGATCGGGGTTGCGACCATGGAGCCACTGTCTGGTCAGTTGAATCCTTAAAAAGGGGACGGACGTACACTGTGTAGAGAGAGGTGACGACGGAGACCTTGGAACCAGTCATGCCAGTGTGGAAGACGTTCTGGAAGTGCTCCATTGCAAAGACAGAGCCCATCAGGGAGCCGTCGTAGCCGTTGGCGCAGGCGCAGCAGAAGGCGATGAAGATACAGACTGGCCTAGTTAGGGTTTGCTCCATATCTCAGGGGTCGACATACAGTATAGGTGGATGGACGTCTTGCTCCACCTCTCAATCTTGGTCTCGTTGATGGCAGCGAACAGTTCGGCCTGGTTTCAGACATGTCAGACGTGATCCTGTCAACGAGACAGAAGTCTTACATTGAACACCTGCTTGGTCGTTGCCCCCGGCTCGTCCGCCGTGATGCCCTTCATCGTAGCCACCTTGGCATCCTCCACAACCGAAACGCCATGCTTCTCTTCTTTGCCGGTACCCATTGTAGCAGTCGGTCAATGACTATCGATCGATCAAGTCGGATGGTTCGAGACAGACACCTGGACCAGGGACAGGGACAGGCGCGGCAAGACGTTCTTATATCTGGTGTTTCAACCGCCATCCCCGGTCTGTGCGACTGGTTGGCCACCGGCGTGGAACTGGAGTCGCATGGTCTCCCTGCATGCACATGAGACTGGATGGTCGCCTTGCGGGGGGTTACCCCCGGATTCTGCGGGCGAATGAAAACAGGAATATATTACGCGCTGACAGCTTAATATAGAGTGGATACAACAGTGTCCTGAATGGTGCAATGTGCTTGGAGGGATATTGTCCGCCTCTGTACGGTAATTTGGCTTGGCTGGAGGTGGCATGCTCAGGGCCGCGTTCTTTTGGGACTAGCAGGCTGATCTGGCCGCTGCGTTTAGGGTTAGTTGGTTGTTTAGTTCTCGGTGTTGCGGAGTCTGGGGCATTCTTGATGTTACTGCCAATTCTTGACTGAATACTCTACAGGGCTGGAATGTGGACCTGCGTGTTACAAGTCTTGCTGTCTTCTCTTGACTTGACTCTAGTAAATGTATGTACAGAATTTAAAAGTGCAGCAATGTAGAAGAACATCACTCAATACTTTTCACAGGGCGATCCCAACCGAGTGGTTCTGCTAATTGACTTTCTACTAGGCATTTCGGCTCGACATCCGCCATGTAAGCATTATCTCTCCAGATCACTCTGTAGTGACAGTCCAGGCCATTCTAGGCGAGACACTGCCAACCGTTTCAGTCCGCGGCTTCATCTCCGAACCAATCCGGTTAGTCTACGACCAGATAGATGATCTGACAGGTGTCAGACCGTTGGCCATGTCGGTCTGACAGGCCGAATGGAATCAGGAGACGGCAGCTTGCCATCCGTTTCTTGTTTGTCCTTGATAAACGACGTCGAATCTGAGCGGTTGCGCTTGGTCGCGTGTCAACTATTCTAATTATATCTCGACTGATCTTTCCAAAGCAGTTGCAAGTATAAGCGAGCTGAGGTTCTTGATTGAGACGCGGCTTTGGAATACCGATCCATTCTTCCTCACTCAGGTCCATGTAGTGTGGTGGACATAGCGGATATCGCCGATAGGCCTATACAACAGCCAGCACCCTTTCCCTGATGCGCCAGTCTCCATCAGTTCTCAACCCCAGTTTACGATCCAAGCCGCATTATCGGCCCACCCTAGCCGCGGCTCAGCCAGAACATCCTGTGCTCGGGCCGGCCCAGTTCACGACGGCTACTTCTCCGAGGCTGAACCGTCTCCAATGGTTCCATTGACCTATGCACAGGCCTCGCCTAGCTATACAAGAGTGTAGGAACAGCACCGCACGTTTGCCTCGGGCCATCTTCCGAGCTGTCATGGCCAGATCGTGATCGTGATCGTGATCATGATTGCTGGACATCTGCCAGAAGCTCTCGCCTTGTGGTTCGTGGATTAGGGCACACCCCCTCGTTCGCCACCGAGACCTGCCTTGATCCCGTGTCTTATCTGATGGTTGTATAGTTCTGGATCAAGGTCCTTTTTTGCCTCATTCTTGGTCGCCTCCCCCGCTCGCTGGCCTTGTCAATATGTTTCTCCTTTCGTTGATAACGGGTATTCGGCATGGGGACCATAACCAGAACGAGCAGCAGACCATCGAATAATCCCACGTCGCTTGAGTGGCCTTGCGGTTGTGCTTCACTGCTGACTTGATAGTGCTCTTGGCTTGGAATTGCTTATCCAGACCGTCCAGTCTTCTGCGACACCAAGAGGCTAAGCTCACAATCCCTCAAACTACGCCTTGGAATACGAATATTAGGGTGTAGTCGAGAGATAAAGTTCTGATCAGCACGTGCCCTGTTCAGCCTGTACCGACGTCCATTAACATTAACATGTTTCTCTTACTTTCTATCACGAAATGGTTATATCCATCTGCCGTTATGTCGAGAACCACAATAGTCCCTATCCATTACAAGTTGAAAGACTTCCAGCGTTTCTGACGGTTGTCTGTCTTGACTGGATGATCTCTGCCTGCTTTAGGAGTCGAGATCTTTCCTTCCAGTCATGCCGTCGCCCTGGCTGATCATCTAAGCAGTTTGTCCAGCTGGTATTGAGTCTTCTGACTAGCTCACAAATGTAAACTTCAATGTTGGCTCTTCTCCTCGTCCTCTTTTCTGTATGTCAATCTATGGCATGCGGTGAGCATAAGCCCATGTCAGAATCTCGGAGAAGCTCGAACTCAGATCAGACTTCCTTGCAACGGCAGTCAACTCCCACTCCTTCTGACCATCCAGTGCCCCGGCTTCTCCTTCGGCATCCCGCGGAAAAGGTCGGCAAGTGAGTTGCCATTAGCAATCCGATCCACCCGCGGAGCGATGTTCTCCAAGGTTTCAATGATATGGTAATCGGATGAAAGGGTAGAGATGACATTCTAGAATGACTAGTTTTGCAACAGCCGAGCAAAAAAGAAAAATAAAGATTTTTGAGGCCAGGCGCGTTTGCCTCCTTATACGAGCGGACTTGGATCTCTTGTCAAATCAGGCAGTGTTAGGGTTCGGATCTCGCAGCCGCCCACTCAAATATATCACCATGACCAATTTCTGAAATTCATCAGACCCTGATAACGCCTTGGCCTGCAAACAGCTCTCCAGCCTCCACGCTCTCCGCGCTCCCGTAAATACGGAGTAAACATTCTCACTTTCCCGTCTAGGCAAGCCGGTCAAGTAGCAGACAGCGGCATCTCCCGAAGCGACTTAGTCACAGCTGACGAACGGGACGCCGATCGGCCAGAACCCGGGGATATATCAGAGTTTATTATGGAGTAGGGACTAGCATTTGACTTTCAGAGATTTCAGCGACGGTCAAAGGATCAGGAATGGACGGGATGAGAAAGGAGAAAGGGGCAGGGTCACGCGCGGAGGTCAAGTGAGCCAATAATAAAAATAGTGCAGGCTCGGCGCTGAGTGGCTTGGGACTGGTCGTGCCTTGCATGGTGTTACTTTTGTTGATGCATCGGGCCGCTGGAGTTGAGTCGGAGACGGAGTACGGAGTATCGTGAGGACCGAGTATCTGTATGGAGAGCTTTAGTTGAGTCGGGTTGTATACGGAGACCGGTACGGAGCTCAAGTAGTAGAAGCATAACTACGGAGTACATAACAATCATAATAGCTAACTAACTAACTACATAGTATGATGACTAACCGACCGAGAACAGCGACGCGTCGCCGACCCCGGAATGTCCCCAGCCAGTCCCCACGTTACGGACAACCAGAAGCAGCTGTCAACACAGCCAGCAGTCAGGACTCAGGACGCTCAGGGACGCGAGTCGGCCGGTTCTGGACGATTCGACTGACGCAAGGACACAGACAATGGCAAATCCACTTCATAATGTGGCAACCGTGGTGAGAAGATTCTGCCCCCCACAGTGATGTAATAATGTGTTGCTCTGGTCGAGGTTGATCAGCTGCCAAAACCGGCGGTGAATCAATTATGACAACTCGCCTTTTTTCTTTCTTCTCTCCTTCTCTCCTCTTTCTCCTCTCCATCCCATCATGCCTCTCAAGCTGAACACCAAGAATTTGGCTCAGATCTTGAACGCTGGCAAAGGCCAGGTCAAGGTCCCTTCCTACCAGCGCAATGGCGCCGTCAAGGAGGGTATCGTCCACATCGGTGTCGGTGGCTTCCACCGCGCCCATCTGGCTGTCTACATCGACCAGCTGATGCAGAAGCACGGTGTTACTGACTACGCCATTGCCGGTGTTGGTCTCACTCCCTTTGACTCCAAGATGCGCGACATTCTGCGCTCCCAGGACCACCTCTACACTGTCATTGAGCGGTCGGCCAAGGGCAGCTTCGCCAACATCATCGGTAGCATCAACTCGTTTTTGTTTGCCCCTGACGACCGCGAGGCCGTGGTCGCCAAGATGGCGCACCCGGACACCCGCATTGTTTCCTTGACCATCACCGAGAGCGGATACTACTACAACGAAAACACCCACGAGCTGCAGAGCGAGCACCCGGACATCCAGTTCGACCTCGACCCTGCCAACGAGAAACAGCCCCGCACGACCTTTGGATTCCTCTACGCTGCCATGGCCCGCCGCTTCCAAAGCGGTCTCAAGCCGTTTACCGTCATGTCCTGCGACAACATGCAGAAGAACGGTGCCATCACTCGCCACATGCTCGTCTCCTTCGCTAAGCTTCGCAACCCGGAAATCGCCGCCTGGATCAACGACAAGGGACACTTCCCCAACGCTATGGTCGACCGTATTACGCCGCAAACCGCCCCTGCCGATATTGCTTCTTTGAAGGATAATTTTGGTATCGAAGACGATTGGCCTGTCGTGACTGAACCGTTCATGGACTGGGTTATCGAAGATCACTTCTGTAATGGCCGCCCGCCTTTTGAGAAGGTCGGCGTCAAGGTCGTCAAGGATCTCAAGGCTGTTGAGGAATTCGAAAAGCACAAGCTCCGCCTTTTGAACGGATCTCACTCGGCCATTGGTTACGCTGGTCAGCTCGCCGGCTACAAGTACGTCCACGAGGTTCTCGAGAACCCGACCTACCGCAAGTTCCTCGTCCAGATGATGCAGCAAGAAGTCAAGCCTCTGCTCCCTGAGATCCCTGGTGTTGACATTGACGCCTACTGCGAGACTCTGATCGAGCGTTTCTCCAACCCCACCATCATGGACCAGCTCCCCCGTATCTGCCTCAACGCCTCTGGCAAGATCCCCCAATTCATCATGCCCTCTATCGCTGAAGCCATCTGGGTTACCGGCCCCTTCAAGCGCCTCTGCTTCGTCGCCGCTGCTTGGTTCCGCTACATCCACGGAGTCGACGACAAGGGCGGCAAGTTCGAGGTCGAGGACCCCATGCGCGAGGAACTCCAGGCCAAGGCGAAGGCCGGCGGTCTGGACCCCATGGAGCTGCTGAGTATCAAGAACCTGTTCGGTGACGATCTCCGCGGCGACAAGCGCTTCATCGAGACGATCTCCCAAGCCATGAAGGAGATTGCCGAGGACGGCGTGCTGAAGACTCTGCCCAAGTATGTTGATTAAGCGAGCGATTCCACCTTATTTTCCACCTTTTGTTTTATTTTAAACTATCGATTCGATTTCACTTTTTATTTTTGAAACTCGATTTTCGGCGGGTGTACAAAATGCATAGAGCTAGATGATAGAGAAAAGTCTTCGAACTTATGCAGCTGGCTGGTTGGTTGGTTGGTTGGTTGGGCATGGATTATTCGGATAGCGTGTTGTTAGTTATGGATAGCGTTTGCTGGGAAGGCTGGTTAGGAACTAATTACGGATCATGCTTGAATACGATTTCGGTACTTTGTCACTTTCTCTGAGCTCAATTTTCTAAATTGTAACAAGGTTGCCACGAGGGAGGGAAGTGGCAAGAACAAAGCACGAAGTAGAGAGCTCATGCGGAGTATTCAATTGAGCTTCAATTTTGTCATTGTTTTCACATTTTTCGAGTAAATTTTCCTTCGGACACGTCATAACCTACGGAGTACAGTAATCTGCAGTTTGCCTTGGCAGAACTCTTAAGAGTGATAAGATATCTAAACCCCGGCTCCGTGCTCCGTAATACGGAGTAGTTCCGCTTGTTGCTATTTATATATTTGGAGTATTGACACTTATCTATAGAGTGCAGGATAGATATATATCCTAGAAAGACTGGTAACAGAGAATGGGTTTCACTTAAGTAATGAAGGGAGATTTTATTGAAGATTTAACGGACCTGAATATATATCAAAACATTGTATGTTGCCGAGACTGAATACTGTCGCAAGGTGTGGTGGAATATATCACCAGCATAGTCAATAATGGTGTTTTGGCTTAGTTCGACACTGACAGTAATATCATACTTGACCAGCGATGGCTTAACTAGCTCGATGCTTAAAGCCTGGTCCTTGGGCCTCAGCATGATCTACTAGTAAGTTACATGTAAACATTAACTAATACAACGAATTCATTCATAACGAGAATAATAGACTACACCTGCCTAACCCTACGAAACAGCAACATCCGAGTACAGTAATATATGCTCAAAGCACCAGGTGAAGATAACTCACATTTCCCTGCGCCAAAGGTCCCGCAAACTTGGCTCTCTGGAGACGTTGGCATCAGTTTGTCCAGGATCTCATCATGCTGCTGCGCTGAGTCTATGTACCTCAACAGAGTGTCTTTTTTCCTGGGAAATATATTCCTTATTACGCCTCGTATCCCTTGCACATGGGATTACAGGACACAACCACTGCGTAGACGTCCGTTCAAGGCTCAGGAAGCTTACACGACCCACTATCATTGAGCATATCCAGAATATGGACAAGAGTGACAGAATGCTACATAGCGGGCTCCATTGAGCATGCCACTTCTGATCAGGTGGAATTTCACAAACCATACTATGGGGTCATCGCGCAAGTCCATGTTATAGATATGTGTTGAATCCAATACCTTGATCTCACCGAGGCGACAAGATACTTCCCTGATTGCAGCAGCTCTCGTACAGTTATGCAACGGGACCACACCCTGCGGTGTCACAATTCCTTGAATCCATGGTTCCCACTATCTGGACGTTCCGCCGGGGGCAGCTTACGCTGGTCTATGCTTGTGGGATCCCAGCTCTATAGTCCAGCAAAGGCCGCCGATGACTTGGGCAACCCCAAGGCCAATACGCTATTCACTGGAACGCGGGTCAATGCCTGGTTTTACTTGGTCTGGCTGTCATCAAGGCTCGTGGAGCTCCTTGAACGCAATTGAGGCAGCACATTCGGGAATGCCCAGAGGGTTAGCAACTGCTTGATCTCCATCGCGAATATTATCATGCAAGTGGGTGCCTTACGGAGTATTGGACCGAATGAACAGTCACGCATTCCTTCATTCCGGCAGCCACGAGTAAATTAGAACAGTTTGGCTGCCCTGGTGGGTTGACTGTGGGTTCTTAGCGGCGCCCATTCTGCTCTGGCGATGTCTAATGTTAAAGTTCAATGCATTTCTCATATGGAGTCTTCGGGACCACCATAAGTACTCCACAGCGAATCAAGGTCAATCGCTTGAGATACGATCCAGCAGATCCCACCTGGCCGGCGTCGATCTATCTTCCTTTGGGGTTAGTTCTTGATTTCCTCCAGGATAGCGCCGAATAGCATTCAGGGTAAAAGGCGAAGAGATCACTACTCCCTGGGTCCTTGAAAACCCCCAAGCAGCGCACATTTCCTGCTTCACTCACGCAACTCCTCTCTTATCCTCACCAATTTGTCCTCTTTACTCCTTCCAACAATGAGACTTCCATCCGTGGCTCTGGCTGTCGTCGCGACAGCAGCGGTGTCTACTGCACTCAACACCTCCACAACCCCCACACCCTCCAGTGGCTTCCTTATCCAACCATCGGATGCAGGCCAATCTCACAAAGTCGAGGAAGTCCAGGGTCAAGCGATTGCGGCCGCCGAAACCACGACTCCGGAAGCAGGGGTCTGTCCGGCTGGATACAAAAATGTCGGTGTTGTCTCGGGAGCACCTTGCTACGTGAGATGTGCATATGAGTCGGGAGATAAGCCAGAACAGTACCATTTACGACCAGCAGGGGAAGACTGTGGGACTTTTATGTTCGTGTTCCCGATGAAATGCACCGAAAGTGGTCTGTGCACTATCGCAGCCGGGCAACAAGTAATTTGATACTCGGGTGGACATCTCAACAACGGAAGGGCTGGAAGCTAGGGTTGGGCGTTTGTTTGGGGAAGTCTTTAGATCTTCATACGCTGCATGACAAGGCACTATAAATAATTGCGGCCCTCTTGTATAGACTACGGGAATATACTCCATGATATTGTCTCGCGAATGAATGGATTATCCTAACGAGGCCAGGTTCCCTCATCAATAGTCTAGGCAGACGACATTCCACGCATCTCTACCAGCTAGAAACTATCGCAGGGATATAGTACTAGAAAACTCCGCCGAAGAGTGCTTGTTATACATACTGATATCTTAGGTAGGGCTGTAGATGAACTGGTTTGATAAGCTTGATACTGTCCTATATTTCGGCTTGGCAATTGCCCATCGGAAAAGACAACGTAGACAGCCCCGAGGCCTGTTGCTATAACTTGCTGCTACGCTAGCTGTAAATAATGCTCAAAGTCGATATATAACGGATTCTGAGTTAAGTACCCTTCCGGGAGAAAGATTCATCTGTTTAGGTAGACCTTCTAACTTGATAGAGCATTTGGTTACTCATTAAATTAGTCTATTTCGCTGGGGCTGACAGAAAATCAGGAACACTATACCTGCCTAACTCTATACGAAACAGCAACATCCAAATACGGCAACATATGCTCAAAAAACGCCAGGCGCAAATAACTCGCGCACTTCCCTGCAGGAGGAATATTCACAGCCCAGTCCTCCTCACTCCCGGGCGTCAAACAAAACAGCATCTCGTTGATCAGCATGCGCGTATCATCCTGTACTCCTTCTTTAGGCGGGCCGCGGGGCCTGCTGGTCCTGTTACTATTGTACAGCCAACCCGCAGTCCATTTCGGGGGGATATCAACGAGAATACGCACCTCGAAGTTCTTCGCCCCAGGCAAGTGCAGGATCTGGCTATGGTAGATGCGCGGTCTCTGGGGACACTTGCTGTCTGGGGATAGAAATATCTTTTCGAGGTAGTATGTTAGATCTTCTGTGATAGGGTTGGGGATCTGGTTGCGCTGTGAGGCTGGGAAGACGCGCTTGAAGGAGATGGAGAACCAGTCGTCGTGGGCGAGGAGATCGGCCTTGTGGAATTTGTTGCTGGCGAGGAGGTGGTGGTAGACGGGGTGGCAGGCTTTGCAGAGGGTTTGGGGGGAGATGCAGAGGCATTTCTTTTCGGGGGGCATTTTCACGAAAGTTGGATTGTGGTTGCAAATAGTGTATTTTGGATATCAGTTGGTGACTTTTGATTAGAGTCAGGGTTGGAAGGGGCTCTATATATGACTTCGCGTCTGTCACCTTCAACCGACAACAATGAGCACCTTGTTGTGATAGGAGTGAGTACAAGAAAGCCCATTGTCGGCCAATGGCTTGAGGAAAGGAAGATAACGAGTGGCCCTTTTAACAAAGAATGAATCTGATACCTTGTAATAACCCTTATGCTGCCGTCTTTGAATATCTTATCCATCAAAGAAACAGAATCCGCTATGACATGACAATGTCCATTCATACTCAACTCTTTGTCTTACGAACTATAAGACCATCTGATCTCGAAATATTTCACCCATCAACCAAAGCACCCAACACTCGAAGGTTAGGACATCAATTCAGCTTAAGGGCCAAGCAATAAGCAAATTCCATTAACCACCAAAATGCCCACCGCTAACAGCTCCTCCAGCTCCAGCAGCACCTACGTCTTCGACCTCCACCAGGATTGTAGCGACTCTAACTACAGGGTCTGCTATCTCTTCGAAGACGAGGAACAGCCCGACGCCGAAGCTGAGACCAAACGTTCATCACCCTCGTCATCAAGCACCGAGGCCAAATCCGCCGGTGAGCCTGACCTCACTGAAGGTGAAGTACCGGCTGAACCCAACGCTGATTCCAGCACAGAGACAACGTCTGCCCGCTGGGAGGTTGTTAATCCCGCCGACGGTTTTTCAGAGGCAGAGACGGCGGTCATTTTGCTTTCAGACGCTGACGACGACGAGGCGCTGGTGACGTATATGGTTGACTTGGCTATTGGGGAGACACAGTTAATGCACAATGATGAAGGAGAACACACCCGCGGGTTCGGCGATTTCAACGAAGGAGACTCATTCTATCTCTCTGAGGGAGAGAGTTATCGGATTTCTGTGCTGCGGTGGTTGGATAGTCTTGAGGGAGATGCCCTGTAGGGGTTACTGCGGATACTGTTGTAGACATACTTGGCGTTCAAAGAGTTTGATGATATAACAATAGTTGAGTTTGAAATTGATGAATCTATATTATTTAGAAGGAAAAGTGTATAATAGTAATAAGATCAGAACCCTCTGACTGAGCCCCTCAAAGAGGCCTATCCTAGATGTCTGCTCTACAAAGCGTCGGCAGGAGAAAGGTCTACCAGAATAGTAAATACCACGCCACTAAACATGCCCGCGAGATTGGCCACTCGCATACTCCAAGAGGTTAAAGAAAGAATCGCCGCGAGCGAACAGGCCCGTGTATGCCACCTCATGATCTCCCGGCGACATGCGACATGCGACATGCGACATGTGGACTGGGCTCAGGATTGTAGATCGGAATGCACTTGTGATACACACAGCCTAGACCAGGTTCCACAGCAGTCCTATGAGGCTGATTTGGACTCCATTCTGGTCCCACCAATAAGAGCTTGTTCCGCTATCTTCTTGGGCGAGCACGAGCATTCTCCGTACTCCGCCCCTACAGAGTAATCTAGTATACAGAGTACGCCAAGCAACCAATCAGTCCGTGCAAGAAAGAACGTGCTTTTCTCCACCGCCACTAGGGACGCTTTGGGGTAATTGACCGTTGGCGTAGTATACCAGGGGTGTCATTGGGTGTCAAGTTGAGGGCATTCAGATGGAGAGAGCGGATTCTATATAACCAGAGCAGGACACCAAGAAAAAGAAAAGAGAAGAGCTTGGCAGCGACTCCATCGACAAGCAATGCCAAACACGTCTGTAGAGCTTGAACCGCGATCTGCGCTTGGCCAGGGACACAAGCAAAGAAGCAAACGGTCGTCAATATCGGGATCACGACCGGTCCCGAAACTAATCGAGTTGCGCCCGAAGGGTGAGTACAGACCTGACTCGATCTTGTTAGTCGTTAGCTGATAGAGAATGAACTCTGTCAGGCACACTGGTACGCCCGGCGAGCCCGACAGACAGCAAGCGAAAGGCACATGCCCAGGCGCAGAAGCAGAACCGAGACCGCATGAAAGCTGCCTTGGACCGGATAGCGCAGATGCTAGAGGCAGGTGGTGGCGTGCACGCCTTTGGAGGAGGGACCAAGGTAGCCAATCTCCTGGAGCATCACGACCACGTTCAAGCTAACTCGAGCAGGCGGAGCTGGTCGAGGCTGCGATCGAGTATATTGAACACTTGCAGGGACAACTGGCGCATCTGAGACTAGGCGAGGGCCAGGCGAGAGAGACCTGCTGATTAGCGAGTCAGGATGGCATGTTACAGTGGGATGCTGGCTTCGAGAGTTTTCTAGGCGAGGGACACAGAGCATGCGTGCCGATGTGCAGCGGATTGGTGCTTCTCGGGGGATTCACTGCCAAGGCTCGTATAGTGGACGGACAGGCATCTGGACACGTTCCTGCTTAGGGCTGGCTGATTGGCCCCCATGTGCCCCGAGTGAGCTTCGACAAACGCCAAGCGCTTGGCGTTGTTACATTACTATGCTGACACTATAGTGAATGATAGTATATAATGCTCGTCCCTACTGTTTGATTGTCTCGTAAGCTCCAGGTAGTTATCACAGCTCAAGATGACCCTGCATCAGTACGACTACATCTTCGCCCTCGGCACCATCTTTGCCTTTCTCGATGCCTGGAACATTGGGGCCAACGATGTCGCCAACTCGTGGGCTACCTCTGTGTCCTCGCGGTCGGTCAAGTACTGGCAGGCCATGATCCTGGCCACTATTATGGAGTTTTCTGGAGGGTATGCATTCCTCTCGATTGTGCATACAATGCTGACATCCGCAGTATCGGAGTAGGCGCAACGGTTTCGGACACGATTAGGACCAAAGTCATCGATGTCACCGCGTTCGACACGGCGAATGCCCCCATGCTCATGCTGGGCATGCTGTGTGCCCTGATCGGCTCGTCTCTCTACCTCACCGTTGCTACGAAATTCGGTCTGCCGGTGTCGACCACCCACTCTATTCTCGGAGGTGTCATTGGAATGGGTATCGCCATCCTCGGTGCCGATGGAGTTCAATGGTGGGGGGGAGACATCAACTCTGGTGTTGTCCAGGTCTTCCTGGCGTGGGTCATTGCGCCGGTCATCTCTGCTGCTTTTGCGTCCATCATCTTCATGGCCACCAAGCACGCGATCCTCCTTCGCGAAAACCCTGCCATGAAGGCCCTGACCACCATTCCGTTCTACTTCTTCCTCACCTGTACCTTGCTCGCCATGCTCATCGTCTGGAAGGGCGGCTCGTCCAGAATCGACCTCAACGGCGGCGAGATTGCAGGAACAGTCGTTGGCACCGGCGCCGTCATGGCTCTCCTCGCAGGCTTCTTCCTCGTTCCCTGGCTCTATCGCCGCGTGATCCTCGATGACTGGCAGATCCGGCCCTGGCACCTTCTCCAGGGCCCGCTCGTCCTCCGCCGCGGCCCCGTTCCCGCCCGTCCTGCAGGCGTCAAGACCGTCCAGAACTACTACCGCGGCCACAAGACGATGGAGCAGCTCCGGGCTGAGCGCGCCGCGGGCCAGGACGAGGAAACCGCACGCACCTCCAGCGGCGAAGCCTCGGTCGAACCCAAGCAGGAGCCTCACACCGTCACTTCCGACGTGGATTCGGAGGCGGACACGATCAAGATTACCGGCCCCCGTCCAGAGGGAGGCAAGTTCCACCCGGCGGTGCTGTTCTGGCAGGTCAAGCGCCTCTTGTTCCGCGGTATCGAAAAGGATGTTGTGTCCATGCAGAGCAAGCGGAACATCCTCGCTGGTGATATCGAAATGACCCATGCGCATGCCGATCACTTTGAGAACCGCGCCGAGTATATGTTCTCCTTCCTCCAGGTGTTGACTGCCTGCACTGCCTCGTTCGCGCACGGAGCCAATGATTTGTCCAAGTATGTTGCTCCCTTTCTTAATTGATCTATGCTGACTTGGTAGTGCTGTTGGTCCGTACGCAACCATCTACTCGATCTGGAAGACCGGCGACCTGGGCGGCTCCGGCGGTGATGGAGATGCCAAAAAGACCGATGTCCCTTACTGGATCCTGTAAGCCATCCTGTCCTTCAGAAGTATCAGACTAACAAGACAGTGCTTTCGGTGGTGTTTCCCTTGTCATTGGTCTGTGGACATACGGCTACAACATCATGCGCAACCTGGGTAACCGCATCACGCTGCACTCGCCCTCGCGCGGCTTCACGATGGAACTCGGGTCTGCTATCACTGTTATTATGGCCACCAAGCTCAAGCTGCCCGTGTCAACCACTCAGTGTATCACCGGTGCCACTGTCGGTGTTGGTCTGTGCAATGGAACGTGGCGGACCATCAACTGGCGCATGGTCATCTGGATCTACATGGGCTGGATCATCACTCTGCCTGTTGCTGGTATCATCTCGGGTTGTCTGACTGGTATCATCATCAACGCTCCTCGCTGGATCCCGTCGACTGCTTGATAGCTGGTTGTGGGCTATGACTGTGACTGTGACTCCTGGTTCTAATGTGTATTATGCGTCAAATTGATAGACTCTAATTATTTACTGTACTTACTTACACCTCAACATCAGGCCAATCCTCCCATCCATCCTCCCACATCTCACTCAGCTTCTCAACTTTTCTTGCCTTGGATAGTGCCTTCCTCCCCATTACACCCTCCCACTTCTTCATATCCGCATCATCAAGCAAACACCCATCCAACAGCTCCGTGATCTTCTCAACATCAAGCCCCTCCCCAATAAACACCAACTCCTGCCGTCTATCCCCCCACTTGCCCTGGAAATCATTCTCAATCGACTGCCTGACATCCTTATCTTCTGGCCAGTCCTCATCAGAGACTTCCGCGAACCACGGACCCCCACACCCAACAGTGAGCATTCCGCCCGCTTGGCTCCATTCACCGAAATGCATGGGCCGGGTAGCGAGCCAGAAGAAACCTTTTGAGCGGAGGACGGGGCCGAAGTGGCTGGAGCGTTTGTTGGCTAGGATGACGGCTTGGTCGGGCTGGTCGAAGTCGTGGATTTCTTCGTCGGAGTCTTCTTCCTCTTCTTCTTCTTCCTCTCCGGACTCCGCCTCGTCGTCGTCGTGATCATGATCATGAGAATCCAATGACTGCAAGAGGATAAACTTGTCGTGGATCAACGAAAACAGTTTCCGCGGGTGGAACGGCCGTCTGGCTGTGTAGACAAAGTTGTTGATCCCGTACCTAAACCATTAGCATTGCATCGCCTTGCAACAGTATACAAAAAAGGAGGCATACTCCAGTGTCTCCGGCCTAGGGGCAACCCTCTTCCCAACCCCCGTCATAAGCACACTCATCTCATGCAGGCTCCTCAACCAACCTGCACCACTCGCAGCCTTCACAAAATCAAACCTCCCCGTGCCGATAATCTCCTGGACATCGACCTTGGAGTAGCTCGTCTCGATGAGCTTCGCATCGGGGTTCAAAAGTCCAATCAATCGTCGGATTTTATTCTTGGTCGGTTCGTCCACGGTCTCGATTTTGTTCATGATCAGCACGTCCGCGAACTCGATCTGGTCGACCATCAGGTCGGAAATTGTGCGTTCGTCTTCGGGGATGATGGCGTCGTTGCCGTACCGGTCGGAGAGGAACTCGGCCGTGTCGAAGTTGGAGAGAAGGTTGAATGTGTCGATGACCGTAACGGTGGTATCTAGCTTTGCGAGAGTGTGCAACCCGCCCATTTTCGCACTATCTCATTAGCACACATAACAGACAAATGTAAATAGGGATAGGGAGGGGCATACATCTCCTCAAGAACCTTCCTATCATCCTCATCCATCTCAGCGCCAACTCCAATCCCACTATCGCCATCAACATCCATCCCCTGCTCAGCCTCCAGCATAGCAGCACTAAACTCCGCCGTAAACGTCTCAGCAACCTGCATGGGCTCGCTAATCCCCGTGCTCTCAATCACCACATAGTCCACCTCCTTCTGCTTCGTCAGCCGCGCGAGCTCCGCGAGGAGATCCCCCCGCAGTGTACAGCAGATACACCCGTTCTGCAACTGGATGAGTTTCTCTTTCGTTTGCGAGACTTTGTGGTGCGTTATGAGGGCTGCGTCGATGTTGAGTCTGGGGTTGTTAGTGGGTGTGGTCGGGTATGGTATGATATGCTATGTAGGTAGGTAGGAGGGACGTACGAAGACATATCGTTCACGATAACGGCAATGCGCATTCCGTGGGCGGGGGACTTGAGGATATGTTCGAGCAGAGTCGTCTTTCCACTTCCCTATTGCCGTATGGTTAGTTAAGCCTTTGGCTGAGGAGTGGAAGGAGGCAGGATACCAGAAACCCCGAGAGCAGGGTAACAGGAAGCTGGCGCGGTTCGTCTTTCGCAATCATCTTGCTCTTTCTTTTGCTCTATTGCCGTAGGATAATTCTATCAACGGCTTTACTGTTTCAACGAAATGTTCAGATGTGTGGTTGTGCGACTGTCCAGGGTACTCACTCAGCACTTTATACTTTCTATACCCCCCTACTTCGCCAAACCCTAGCACGTCCCCAAGGTATCTCGCCAATCCAGATCCCCATATTCTGTATGGTAAGCACCAGGGAGAATGACATTTCGGGTGCTGTGATTCGCTGGGTTGTTCTCCAAGGTACTCTGTCCGAGCTTCACAAGGTCCCCGGTTAGGACAAGAGGTCGGTAACGAGATTTGGGGGTGAGATGATTGGTTGCTGATACTGTTACATAGAATACCCTTGGGCAAATTGTTTGAGAATATTGTTACAGTAATCGTGGAGGAAATATGTGAGCAAGTGAATATTATAGTAGAAGCGAGTAAAGTCCATTATACTATACGCTGTTCATGCTCCAGCGATATCTACCATCAGTTCCTAAACTCAAATAACAAAAGTACGCTTACAAGGCAATTATAAACGAACATGCAGATCTCTAAATCTACTCTACCGCGCAATCCCAAGAGCATTGTACATGGCATACTTGCCATCATCATTCGCCACAGGCTAACGCGACCCTAATTAGCAAACCACTCCCAAATAATGCGATGCTGTCTATGTCTGATCAGATGCTGTATCTATATCATGCAGTATCTATAATATTCAGCCATCAACTTGAGTTCGACATATTGTTCAATCTACTTGTGAGTTTATGCAAGGCGGTCTCCAGTGTAATGTGTGGGGTGTGTATAGAAATATATAATAAACCCTGAAGTATCAAGCACAGGTACCAACAATGACGCGTACTTAACCAGATCCTGATACCCCGGCTAACAATCAAAGAACCAGGCAGAAGCATTCTTCAAAGCAAGTATTAGCCCTAACTTCATGAGCCCCATCATCACTCTGAGTCTTAAGCTCATCACCCCAGCTTGGCGGCGATTGGCGAGCTCCACAGTGGACCGTAAGCAACCTGCATTAGTGCCATTTATCATCCAATGAAACGGGAGAAATGAGAAACAAGGCCTTGGCCAGATCAGCCGGGTGCATAAAATACAAGTCCACCACCCAGGTCCTCCTGCTACAGCTGACCTTATACCTCAGCCACAAGTATATACCGACAGCTATGGCTGATCACCTAACAAATGAGGATGGACCCCCTATTATGCTCGAGCACATGCCGCAGCAGCTCCATGTGTGGAGACAGGACGACGACTGGACGGGGATTGTAAACAGGAAGGAGAGAAGGAAGTTGCAGAATCGACAGAATCAGAGGAAGTGGCGTGTGTTATTTTCCAGCCGCAATGAAAGTATTACAGGCTGATGTGGTTTAGGCCAGCGAACAAGAGCAGGCGGATCTTCAGCGTCTCCAACGGATACAGTCCCTTCGGTTGCAGAGACAGCCCTAGCTGCAGATTCAGTGCCACTCCATAACTCGACATCTACGCCAGTAACAATACTTTCACAGCATGGTGCAAAAGAACCATTCTGTAGCAGCGCTCCTCCACACGCACTAGAATATCTCCGGCGTCTTGAAGCAACAATGCGGCAGCATTATCTCTCCAACTCCCCACGAATCGAACACCTGCTAGGCCTGACACGGCTGAATGTCCACCGCGCAATAGAAGAGAACATCCACGCGATAGGAATGACCCCCGAATGGACATGCTTGGATGAAGGGATCTCCATCTTCAACCTTAGTCCTGCGGCACCGTCATGGGACATCGAGAATATCCCACCAAGTCTCCGTCCAACACCCATCCAGTTGAATACGCCGCACCACCCGTGGCTTGACTTCTTCCCGTTCCCGAGCATGCGGGATACATTGATCGCAGCGTCTGAATATGATACATTTGACGATGAAGAGCTATGCCACGACCTAATGGCGTTCTGGGATACGCGCAATACGCAAGCAACGTTGGTTGTCTGGGGCGATTCATGGCGTCCGGAGAATTGGGAGGTGACTGAACGTTTTGTAGCTAAATGGGGGTGGTTGTTGAGAGGGTGTCATGAGTTGCTTGTCAGTACGAACTACTGGAGGAGGAAGAGGGGCGAGAAGGGGTTTGTTTGGAGGGATATCTTGAATTGATTGTACTATATGTATGCAATGATCAAGCATATCGATAATACGGCGTCTGCACAGGCCGCGGGGTGTATGCTGGAGGAGTAACATACTGAATATGGCGAGTAGGAGTCAATGGAGCCTGCATAGGGGGCATGGTCTTGGGACGTCGACGGCAGCAACGCCAGATGATACAGACAAGGAGAGACAATACCAGCAAACCACCTATTCCAGCTGCCAGACCAATGACCAACGACCTGTGTCTATCAAACCATGAATCTCCCCCGCTTGACGAACTCTGACATGTTCCGCTGCGGCATAGACCACCGTCACAGGGAGTCCCGTCCAGGGCGTCCCCGATGCTTGAGCACGAGCCCGTCTCTCCACCGGAGCAGGATAATATGCAAGTACTATTCCCACACGAAGAAATAGTCGAATTATCCCCCGTAACCTGGCTCTGACACTGCAGATCGCGATTCGTGCACTGTCCACTCGAACAAAACAGCCCGTCTTCACTCCCACAAGTCTGCCCATCATCTTCCGTCTGATCATCCGGACAATCACCACTATCCCCAGGACAAGTCTCTTCAATATCATACTCTCCCCGCGAAGCACGACAGACCGTCCCTCTACTCGCGAACTGGCATTGCTCACAACAAGCCTCCCCACTCGAAGCATCACACACAGCCCCCTCCCTGAACCGACACGTCGCGCCATCGCAGCACTCATTCCCATCGCAGTCATCCCCGCAATCACACTCCTCGCCGACCTCGACAATCCCATTCCCGCATTCCCCTGCTGAGACGGTAGGAATGTCCGTATTGGTAGTCAGACATCTTGTCTCGACTGCACCAGAGCCCATCGCAGAACATACATTGCCGATACTGCACGGCGAGAAATCCTGCTGCGGCGACGTCGAAACCGGGTTCATGATATATTCCCCGTTCGCGGAGCAAGTTGATTCAGAGAGCGGACAGCACTGCCTGCTACTCGACGAGCACTGCGTGCTTTCGCAGTCGTGGTACGCGCCAAAGGTATGGCCTGACTCATGTCTACCCTGACTGTTAGGTACGTGAAGGTGTATAAGTGGACAGGGGAACTCACGCAAAAACCTGCCACTGGTTACTCGATGCAGCGACAACATTCGCTCCCCTATCATTGCATAGCTCGCCGATCCAACTCACCCCGACTTCTGTCCCAGTCGCGCACCCCGTCATGAGTGTCCAGTAGGCATTATCATCCTCTGTAAGCTCGCTCCTCCACGTACTAAACTCGTCGAGTCTGAAATCCAAATCACCTGCTGAGCAGGCCACATTCCAGGACTCGTTTGACGGCGGGGAGGAAGGACAGTCGGAGTCCGAGATTGTGAGGTTATGGAATGCCAAGGCGACATTGAATGCTGATTCGAAGACCCCGGACGCGGTGTTTACCATTGTGATGAGGTCCTGGATGAGATCCTCCGACGAGTCGAAGGACGCGGTGTATGTGCAGTCTGTAGCGATTCCGACGAGGGCGATTTGTCTTTCTGTTGGACAGCCGCTGTCGTCGCCGATGGTGTCGATGAGGTCGGAGCTGGATATACTGGGCGTCCATTGGCGCTTGAGGGTAGAGAGGGGATCAGCCGAGACAGACTCTTGGGTAAATTCTGGGAATGAATCCTCGTTAGACTGGTAGATTACCATTCGGCGTTGCAATGGCGCTGCTGTGTTGCGGTCTAGTTTGATATCATACTGCACACCGGAGATGCTGAATGCACCTGTGAATAACGGCTCACGGCCATCCTGGATGAGATTTATTCTCGCCCATCCGACTTCTTCCCATTTAAACGCAGAGGACTCGGCCAGGACAGCGCCGTGGAATACCCTGTGGTTGTCTCGCTTCATGAGCTCCGTCCGATGTCCATTGCCATTGAGGAAGCGGATATGAGGTTGTTGGGCCAGAATGTCATGATTTGGATGTAGTACAAATTTTACCAGCATTTGTGCGTCCGATCCAAAAGCGAACGACAGGTTGAAGTCCATGGACGGACGAACTCGCTGGAGTGGGGTGTATATAGCGACATTTTGCACGCTTGATGTGTTGTACGTTGTTGTCGAGCGGATCGAGTAGCCTGGTATATCAGTATATGAATCCAAGAAGAATGCGCTTCAAGTCAGTATAACAAGCTTAGTACATACCTTGCACGACTCCCGGCAGAAATATCAAAAGAGACACCACGCAGAGACTGAAAAGATACGCCCTCATGACTGCAGGCTCAACACTCACTCCAAGTCCACCTGCGCGCAGAACCCCCTAGCATATAATATACCGTATTCACCACCACCAGCCTGCCCAGTCCTGTCTCCGGCAGCCCGCTTACTGAACAAGCCTCCACATTGTAACCACTTCCCAGTATCCAGCAGAGAAGATGCCAAGCTTAGGCATCAGGATATCCAGCACAATAAGTCCAGATAACCCAGCCAAGCCGGACTCGTCATCGGCGAAGCGCCAATGCTGACTGCTATGTCGGAGCGGGTAATCGAATCGTGGAGAGGGCCAAGTGCACAGCCTCGATGGTCCCCCTGGGATTTGTGGCTTTGTCTTTGGGGTTTGTAGGTTGTTGGAATTGGGTTGGCTATGATGATGGTACTATGCTGTCAGCTGAGGTGAGATATCCTGTAGACTCCCTACTCCGTAGAGTTGGCGTTAAACCACCAATGTATGACAGAACAGCATACACAGTTCCCAGACTCTATCTACTTCATGTCAGAATGATCGACAATGTGGCAGAGCAGATCTGGTCTTATCCCCGACAAGTCCGACTGCTTATGGTGACGCGTTGCAGACGGGCACAGTCCACAGTTCTTTTTAGTTGGTAGACTTCTGCAAGTTGCTTATGTGCCTGGAACCCATGTTGCCAAGCGTCCAGTTACCAAAATTGGTTGGGCATGCTCCTTCCAGAAAATTAATATATGTTTTAAAAGGCTCTCGGTAGTCGATCCGAGGAATAGAGCTAGGGTTAAGAACTTACGAATAATGTTGAAATATAAAACAGAATGGAGATTTGACAAAGATGCCATTGTTCTGTCTGCGATCAATGTACTTGAGTATCCCACGATGTCAACTCCTTGAAAGACTCTGCTCATCGCTGGGTTAACATACAACATGCTAGGTATCAGTCTCACCCGCAACAACATCACATACATCCATGAATTTGACCAGCTCCTCGTTTCCAGTTGCCGGAACATGATTCTCAAAAGCCCACTGCGCGCGGCCCTGAGCAAAGTCATTGTCCTCTGCCGGGACAAGCCAGAACTGAACCTTGACGCCCTTTGCTTCCAACTCATCCACCTGCTTGGCGATGTGTTTGAACACCGCGGCGTTTTCGACGGGTTCTTTAGCAGTAGTATTCCATCCATTCTCACTCCACTTGTGAATCCGTTCCGTCATTCCAAGAACAACATACTCCGAGCTGCTCTTGATGGTAATGGAATTCACCTTTCCGAAAGGTCTCCAGCGCTCAATCAGAACTGCCCTGTTGAGCGCCTCAATACAGGCCCCGAGCTCCGCCACTTCAATTGTGTGCTTTTTATTGCAGTCCAAGGAAGATGTGACGTTCTGCGGGTTTCCAATACCGAGGAAGGTATACGCTGATGAAACGCCATGTTCACCGTTGTTCGAACAAGCTCCGGCGATTGCAATGATGATGCAGCCGAGGTGGTAGGTGCGTCTCTTGCCGCCGGACGACTGGGTATCGGACTCGGGACACGCCATGAAGACCCAGGTCTGGTCATGACATTCGATGTCTTCTGGCTTGGTGTGCGCTGGGTAGTGGTCTTGGATACGGAAACGGCGGGGGATGGAAGATTGGGTAGTTCCAGGGCTCACAGGATGAATGGAGGGCTCATGGGGAAGTTCATGATATGCATCTCTCTTCTATTCTCGCTGTCAGCGTAAGGCTGCCAAGTTAGCCTGTGTTCCTACCTTGTCTTTGGCCGCGTTGTCCTTCTCTTTGGGCTTGCGAGAGGCAGACATCTTGTCGTAGGCTTTTACCGGTTGGACAACAGGTATCGTGCTGGGATGCTTTGTTCCGTGTGAGCCTAACAAAGTGCAGGTACAAGTAAATAGAAACACAAGTGCTGTAAAGAGCAGAATGATGCTGTATCTTGTGAAATTGACTGAGCACAATATCATACACAACACGTGACCAACACTGGGGATGAATTTCATAACAATAACCGTCGTTTTCCAGGGATTCCATTTTGGTCTTTGTGTTCAAATGCCTAGGTATGACCTGGTTCGTCAATTATATTGAATCTCCTGAAGATTTACGTTGATAGCCCACAATATCTGATGGAATGCGCCAGGATGAACGCAGCGTCCTTGCACTCCTTATTGTACTACAGCGCCGAATTGGAAGAGATGAGCACCAGGAAACGAAGAAATTTAGCCACACTCTCGGGCTGATAGGATGCTGCGGCCTGTTTCCTGGCTGAATCATCGATTGAAGACATGGCCAGCTGTCAGTCAGAATGATCCTTTCAGCTGCACTCGAAGATTCAAGGAGTACTCGAACATTTTGGGACGGAGACAGCCAGAGTGACAACGATCATACAATCCCAAAGGGCAGTCTCCTGCTACCTTTCTTTATAGACACGACGCCATCATAATCCTGAGGAGCATCCAAACCCTCGACAACAATGTAAGATGTCAACAAGGGGTTCCGATCCACTCCCCACATTTGCAAAACAAGCACAGCAAGTCACAAGGCTAGTATTCCATGTTATTCGTACTTATCTCACAGTTCTATTCTCCGAAATATCAAAGCGTGGTGGAATACTCATCCATGCTGGTCATGGAACCTCTTGATGGTCTCGGGAGGTCGCCAATTCATATGTATGAGCAGTCGGGTCTGTTGCTGATGCGGGATTACCACCATGTCTAGACTTCATGATGCCTGGTAGATGGGGATGCCGCACACCACTCTCTCGTGCCTTTTCTGAGGTCTTTCGTCTCATGCGCAGGAGGAGAAAAGCAACTATGATACCCGTGGATAGCGGGAGGCCGACGCCGAGGCCCACACCAAGGCCCACGCCGAGATTGTTACTCGAGCTACCACCTGAAGGGGATGGGGTCGTGGCCGCCGTTGACGATCCGGTCGGCGAGGTTATAGACGAGGTCGAGGGGAGGGTACTCGGGAGGGTAGTGACGATATTGACGCGGTCGAGAGAGAAGGTCTGGGTGGAGTTATTGCAGTCGCAATCGGTGAAGCCAAAGCAGCAAAAGCTTTCAGTGCCGCAAACTTTGACGCCGATTCCTCCGGCTGCAGCAAAAAAAAAAAGTGTTAGGCTCTTAAAAGGCCGAGTCCACGCGTTGTGAAGCACATACTAAAGATACAGTTGGTGGGACAGCTTGCAACTGAACCATTTATCCAATTTTGATCTGTGCAGCCGCTGATATAGTAGCGGGTTTGGGCATCGCTATGACCAGGACTATTCACGCATAATCCGTTGCTGGCGCAGGAGGTCCCAAGTGAGCAGCATTGCGCCGGATCGCCGTCCTGTGAGCATGGGACTTGGTCCAAATCTTCATTGCCATACAAGTCGTAGCAGTTCGCCATTTCGACTGATTCGAACTGAGCTGAGGGGCTTGCGAGCAATGAAGATAAAATAGATTCAGGGGCTCGAAACACAAAGATAGGCGAACGGACCCATGTAAGCATGAGCCTCGTCTGGTCGGATTGAGCATGAAGCCCGCGGAGTAATTCCCTTCTCTAGCAAGCGAGGCTGAATGGCATATACCAAGTTGAATAGACAGAGGGTTTGACCAGCACCCGCGGCTGAAGGAGAAACCATCAAAACGACATTGTCTGGAAGTAATATTCAAGGAACTGTCAAAATACATCAAAGGACAAGTTGATTTCAGATCGGCGAATGGCTGAAGACCCCTGCATTGTGCAGTCGGTGTGCCACTCAAGGCCCTCGTATCCCCGCACAACGAGCCTTGCATCCTGTCAGCATCATCCTTTCGTGTTGGATTGCCTCGCTGAGATATTATCCGGCAAAGGAAGTACCCATATACCCGTGGTTCTCAGATTATCGTACAAGGAAAATCGTGCGGTGCCAGAGAGTGGCAGGAACATGTCTGAATGTCAGCGTTGTCGGTTACTCTCGAAACTCATCAACAGCGTGCCAAGGGCAAAGGTCGTGACAGGGAAGGGCCAGGCTGCGGGCCGAACAAGCAATATAAAGGGCCAGAAAACGTGGGGTGTGGGCTTGAGATTACGGATACAGCAAGACGATATACTCCCTAGTCCCGGTTGGAGTAAGATTCATAAACAGCAACAGACCTGGACCTGAATGGTCCTCGGCTGTCGTGTCTTGCTTTCATTGGTCCGGACCCTGAACAGCTGCTGAGGAGAAGAGGGATTGGTTTGTTCACACGCACCAGGTCACCAGCATGACGCCCGGTTGGCGTCTTGTGGCAGACAATGTGTAAAACAGCAAAACAAGGAGCTCTGTTGGGCAGCCGTGGGAACAGCTCAAGTGCAAATGATGATTGTACTGACCGGGATTTACGTTATCTTAGTTGCGTGGCCGGTAAATACAAGAGCATACTCCGTACAGTCCGAGAGAGCCAAGAACGTGGGCTGGCGCAGGCGCAGATCTGTGGCGTGCCGAGCCCTGATTCCAAGATTGACGTCCCAGGGCCCACCGTTCGCGGTGATAAGTATTGAAGTGCGAATGGGATATGACTGAGGGGCCTTGACCCTGATGATGGAGCTGGTTACCTTGATTTGCATAGGGACAGGATGTTGATTTGCTTGAACTTGATCGTGCTTTGAGGGGGTACGAGGGGTTGTTTGAACTCTCAAGGTGTTTGCAAGTTCATTCATACCACAATTATCTTTTCATGATGGCGTCGCAATTTTCAGGATACACCTCATCAGATCCTTTCAGGGCCTTCATTACCGGTGAAAATTCTGACCGCTGGGTCCTACCTACCAGCGATCGACATCGTATTCCACGGTTCAATGTCATCGAATATTTGTTATTCTGACCTTCATGCTTTTGCTGTAACATTTACCATCCGCCAATAATGCATAATGATAGCCACCATGTGAAGCATCAAACATTCGACTTGTCTAATGCCAAGAGACACTGACCAGTCCTGAATGACGAACACCGGAGGAAATCAATATAAACCGGAATTGCCATCATGATACAGCAAGCCCCAGACCGTAAATTCACCTAGCAAGTTTCTACACCTTCACCATGAAGCCCGTCGCCTTCCTGGCACCGTTTGCCGCTGCAGCATACGGCTACAGCTCGTCCTCGGAAATCGACATCCAGCCCTCGCTCCTCGGTGACCCAAATTCAGTGGCCGGACAAGAGTTCGACTACATCATCGCCGGCGGCGGACTAACGGGCCTAACCGTCGCCGCAAGACTAACTTCAAACCCCAACATCAGCGTTCTGGTCATCGAGGAAGGCTTCTACGAATCCAACGACGGGCCTATCATCGAAGACCCAAATACATACGGAGAAATATTCGGGACGTCAGTGGACCAGAACTATCTTACTGTCCCGCAGATCAACAACCGGACGGAACTCATCAAGTCCGGCAAGGGTCTTGGAGGGTCGACGCTGATTAATGGGGACTCGTGGACGAGGCCGGATAAAACGCAGATTGATTCTTGGGAAGAGGTCTTTGGGAATGATGGTTGGAACTGGGATGTTTTGTTCGGGTATATGAATGCAGAGGAGAGAGCGAGTGCTCCGACTGCTGAACAGGTTGCTGCAGGACATCATTTTGACCCTAAGTGCCATGGGTTCAATGGGACGGTGCATACTGGGCCAAGAGATAATGACCAGCCTTGGTCTCCTCTCGTTAGGGCATTGATGAATGCAACTTCTGGTAAGGGAGTTCCGACACAGGTCGACTTTAACTGCGGGCATCCTCGCGGCGTGTCCATGATCCAGAACAATCTCCTGGAGAACCAAGTCCGCGCTGATGCAGCAAGGGAATGGCTACTCCCTAACTACCAGAGACAGAACCTTCATGTCCTGACAGGCCAGAGTGTAGGAAAGGTCCTCTTTGACACCAACACCACTGCTGAGCCGAAAGCCATCGGCATCAACTTTGGAACCCACAAGTCCGTCAACTTCAACGTTTACGCAACGCACGAGGTTCTTCTCGCCGCTGGATCATCCATTTCCCCTCTTATCCTGGAATACTCAGGCATCGGGCTGAAGTCTGTCCTGGACAACGCAAACGTCACGCAACTCCTCGACCTCCCTGTCGGTCTGAATATGCAAGACCAGACAGCCACGCATGTAGAAGCACGCAGCAAACCTTCTGGCAACGGCCAAGGCCAAGCCGTTTACTTTGCAAACATCACCGAGATCTTCGGCGACGATCTCCCCCGCGTCACGGCGCTGCTGAACAACAACACACAACTCGAACAATGGGCGGAAGAGACCGTCGCAAGGGGTGGATTCCATAACGCGACAGCCCTGAAGCTACAGTACGAGACACTCCGGTCTTGGGTCCTCGACGAGGATGTCGCATTCGCAGAACTGTTCATGGATACGGAGGGGAGTATAAGTTTCGATGTGTGGAATCTCCTCCCCTTGACTCGGGGATCTGTGCATATTCTCAGCAGTGATCCGTATCTATGGCAGTATGCGAATGATCCAAAGTACTATTTCAATGAATTGGATCTTTTGACGCAGGCTGCTGCGACGAGGCTTGCGAGACGATTAGAGAGGGATGGGGCAATGGGGGAGTACTTTGATGGGGAGGTTACGCCTGGGTCGAATCTTGATGATGATGCCAGCCTTGATGAATGGGTCGAATATGTCAAATTGAACTTTCGGCCGAATTACCATGCGATTGGGACTTGTTCTATGATGGCGAGGGAACTTGGTGGTGTTGTTGATTCTGAGGCCAGGGTGTATGGAACCAAGGGACTGAGAGTGATTGATGGGTCTATTCCACCGATTCAGGTCTCTGCGCATGTCATGACTGTCTTTTATGGGATGGCGCTGAAGATTGCAGATGCGGTTTTGGAGGAGTATGCGAGGGGTTGATGTATACGTTTGTATACCATGAAGATATAGGTAACAAGAGCTTACTTGATTTGTGTTGAACGAATTGAACGAGACAAATCAAACAATATGAATCAACCTACTACAATCTAACGTACCGTTTGTAAGTAAACTGCAGGAGCCATGCCGCTCTTTCCTCACCCAAGGTGCATATTAAGCCAGCAACATTCCGGATCCTTCATTGCACCACCATCATAGCCAGGCTATATTCTTATATCTATATTCTTATCTAATTCTCGTCCAATGGCCAAGCTTCCAAATCCACTGCGAGTCTTCTATGACCACCGAAGGAGAGACTCCCTTGCCGCCGCGAAGGTGATGAAACTCCCCCCAGAGCTGGTGGAGCAGATCTCCGAGTATCTCGATAGACGTACCATTTGCTCGCTGCGATCTACCTCCCGATACATGGCTCAGTGCACGTTCAGGGGATTCAAGCGTCTCTTTTACGCAGTCGCAACTGACCTGTCGAGAAAGTCGTTAACGAAACTTCTTGAGCTCGCTCGAGACCGCGATATCGCCCCAATGGTGCATCAAATGACAATCTGCAAGGGCAAGCGACACGGCTATGGCGAAGGATATTGCTGGGAGCAACGGGCACCGCACTTTGACTTTGCTCAGCAAGAAGGATTCACCAGTTTCCGGGCCCTTTTGCAAGCACTCGTCAACTGCAGGTCGTTTAGGATATTTGGGCGTGGTTTTGTGTTGACACGATGGCGCCCGGCAAGGTCGTTGTCGCCGCTCGGTGTCCTTGGAATCCTCATGAGGCTGATGGTTATGGATGATCTCCGTGTGCGCTTTCTCAAGCTCGATGTCTGGGTCCATGATGTTCTCAGACCTGGAGATGGTGGTGCTGTCGACAAGATATTCACCCTCATCTCTCTATATCCAGCACTGGCCACGGCTTTCTCTCGTCTGGAGGGATTGTACCTCCAGCATGCGCAGTTCGCCTCGCTTGACTCTTTACGGACCTTTATGGATGTCCTCCGGAGCAGCAGACTAAAAAGACTCGACATATCCTTCCCTCGGAAACCTGTCGAACACCAATCCTTCATGCATGCTCTAGCCTCAGTAAGGAACGGCCTCCAGTTGTCAGAATTCAGCATTGCCCATGGCTACCTCGGTCATTCTAGCAACGCTATCAAGGACTTTTTGCACGGTCAACGCCGTAGCCTGCGCAAGCTGATGCTTTTCCGCTTGGGACTCTGCGGAGACGATGACGGGTGGATATCCATTCTGGAATCACTCCGAGATACCAAACACTCCTCCCTCCAGGGGATCTACCTGGGGTACTTGAGTGAGACCGAAGCCGTGCTGACTCCAACGGGCCTAGAAGGTATCACTCGATTTGTCTTCTTCCCTTCCGTTGCCAACATTGTGGTTGTTGGCCCATCAGGCGCCGTGGTTCCCAGCAATATCGAGGCACTCGTCAAGCGACCCCCTGGGCAAAGTCTCACCTTCAGACATTGCGGACCAAAAATGGATGTTGCTCTCCAAAGGCTCGTCGACTGGACAGTGCTCAGGCGGTACCAGATAGTCCGTACCACTTGATAGATTGAATGTCTGTATTCTAAGTTGTTATCATCGGCGATTTATAGTTTCCGTACCCAAATTGATGTGTCTTGCTCAGAGCTTTATCGTAGACCTCTACTAGAGAGCTGTGTCGATAGCGATTAGGCATCTGTTGTCTTTAATGATGATCATCAGTCTACTTTCACATCGCCCGATGCACTTCCATAGCTACCTATAACGTTCTGTAGCTAAATACTGGTCTGAGACGTGACTATGAAAGCTATCACTATAGAAGCCAGTACCTAGGGAAGGTAATGGAAATAATTACTAGGAATAATTCTCTACAGCAATATGTATATTGGCCACTATTCTAGAAACATAAATTCGAATCCTCCGGCCATGACGTCCTTGGGTCCCATTTGAATGGTGATACTATTGGTGCAATAATTGAATCTGCCCTTGACTAGCGTAGAGCCTGCGGGGATTTCCCCAGATATAAAACCTGCTTAAATCCACCAGATATGCTGCTGGAGATTGAACTTGAGCTGGAACTTCACCATGTATACAGCTTGCATGCTAGTATTTCTTCTCCCATTAGCGGCGGGGGAAATAGACAGGTAAGTCCCACGCGTGCTGAACACAGCGTAACCTAACATCCTACAGAAAAAGCATCGTATCTCGGTACAATGTCATTCGTACTACTCTCATCGACAATGAAACGACTCCCTTGCAAGTTGGAAACGGGGACTTTGCGTTTAGCGTGGATAACACGGGGATGCAGGTATCTACACCTTAACCCTACATTCTTCCGCTAATTCGAAGCTAGAGCTTTCTACCATTTAATACATTGTCAAGCTGGGCGTGGCATAATGACTCTTTGCCAACAGATGGGTACGCCTAAACACATTGACAAGCATTGCTGAACAATAACAGGGAGCAATTGGACGATTACACTGGTGTCCCCATGCTCACGCACGGCCGGAACGTCTCGTACGATATCCCCGACCCGGACCTGCCAGAGGTCTCGCAGTGGTTGATTGGGAATCCGAATCGGATTAACCTTGGTCGAATTGGATTACAGTATAAAGGGGCCACTCTTGCAGGGGATCAGATCTCCAATGCGCGACAGGAGCTGGATCTCTGGAATGGGAGCATTATCTCAACGTTCATGGTAGACGGACACAATGTGAAGGTTACCACGCAGGGAGACTTTGTGTCTGATTGTGTGGGATTCGAGATCCAGTCTGAGCTGCTGAATTCTGGGGATTTAGCTGTTGAGGTGGATTTTCCGTATCCGCCTATTCATTCGACGGAGTACAAGTATGAAGTGTTTGTGGGTGTGTATGATTTTCCTGAGAATCATACTACAACTGCTTTACCGGGGAAGGGCAATGATACGGCGCATATATATCATGAGCTCCAGGAGACGGCGTACTTTGTCAATCTCCGCTGGCCATCCGAATCTCCTTTGACACTGGGCAGACCGAAGAATGCTACTGGGCTGGCAAAGCATCGGTACACTCTGAATCCTACTGACTCGACAACATCAATCTCATTCACAGCACTTTTCACACCTGAAAAAGCGAAACCAGAAGATCCCTCTACAATTGCGCAACGCAACACCCTAGCGTGGAACAAATACTGGACTACAGGCGGCTTCATCGACCTAACCACCTCCCCAAACCCGAAAGCAGACGAGCTCCAGCGGCGGATAATCCTCTCACAGTACCACGTCCGCGTGAACAGTGCTGCTACCGGCCAATCTCCCCAGGAAAGCGGACTGATGAATAACGGCTGGTACGGGAAATTCCACATGGAGATGGTTGTCTGGCATAGTGCGCACTGGGTTACTTGGGGGAGGGAGGAGTATTTCAATGCGATTTTCCCCAGGGTATATGAGACGCTGCTCCCGTCTTCGTTGGAGAGGGCGAGGAAGATGGGATGGGAGGGGGCGCGGTATGTTTTCCGAATTACTCGCTGACAAGACTGATGGGATGGTAGATGGCCGAAGATGACGGAGACGAACACTGGTGTTAGTTCGCCAGGGGGGATCAATGGGTTGTTATTGTGGCAGCAGGTCATATATCCTTTCAATTGTCGAAAGATGCTAACATGAGTATAGCCACATCCAATGTACCTGGCTGAATTGGCATACCGCGCGGCTCCAACGAAAGAAACATTAGATAGGTGGGATTCTGTACTCACTGCAACAGCAGATTATCTAGCCTCCTATGCGTGGAAGAATGAGAGTTCAGGCTATTATGACCTTGGACCTCCGTACGCTCCCCAGCCTTGCTGAAGACTCGAAACTAACAAGGCCAGGTCGTATGGAGTCACAGAGAATACTCCACCAGAAGAGACATTGAATCTTGCTTATGAGGTACATTCACCAACTGATACCTATCCTACTGACAAGTCTTAGATAGCATACTGGCGTTATGCCCTCGACGTCGCCATCTCCTGGAAATCAAAACGCAACCTCCCCGTCCCCCAAAAATGGAAACACGTCGCCGCAAACCTCGCCCCTCCACCAGAAGTCGACGGTCTCTACGCCGTCTACGAAGGACTGAATAGTTCCTGGTGGAACGACACCAGCCTGACAGGAGACCCGCGGAGTTTGATTATGCTGCAGGGTATACTCCCTGATACACCCGCTGTTGATCCAGACGTCGCCAGAAAAACATCAGACAAAGTCGACGAGATCTGGCAGGACGAGGATATCAGGGGCTGGGGACGCGTTGTACTCGCCATCAACAGTGCGCGCATTGGTGACCCGGAGAGAGTGATTGGACATTTGGCTGCGTTTGAGTATTGGGTTTTTGATGATGCTGGTATTCCCCCACTAGCCATGGTTATTTGATAGAGCTAACTGTATAGGATTCGCCGTTCGGGGTGGTGATGGTTTGTCTATCTACTTTACGTTATGACAGCGCTAATAGAACAGGAGGGACGCCGCCGCCGTTTATGCCTGGGAACGCGGGATTCCTGCTGGCTGGTATGTACTCCAGATTTTTCACAACTAGTACTGACGAGATAGTTGCGTATATGGCGGCTGGATGGGATGGATCCGAAGGCCATGCTCCGGGCTTCCCGGACGATGGGAGCTGGATTGTCAAGCATGAAGGGTTGCGGAAGGCATTGTAATCCTAAGCGGAGATCCCTACCGATAATAGTCACCACTTATATTCTATACTCGACTTATATCTGCTGTATTCCGAACTCTGGAGTAGGTCCAGCGGATGATAAACTCAATGGATTTGCAATTTGTGGCCCTGTATAGGTTGGAAATAGTAATACATCGGCTAAATATCAGTTCAACACTCTCCCATAACTCTGATAAGAATCAGTGACTATCTATCTTACATTCTCCTCGCGGCTTGGGCTGAACCCTAACCGCCTGGTCACCATCAAACAGCAGCGCAATCTCCTCGAGGGTCGGGCCTCTCGTCTCAACAAAGTAAAAATAAATCACAACACACTCAATAACGAGAATCGCAACATAGACAAAATAGATCTTCCATCCTAGCGCTTCCAGCCCCAGCGGATTCACATACTGATTGTAGATCCCCCCAATGCCCGTAACAGACGTGCAGAGTGTCAACCCCTTTGCGCGGATATTAAACGGTAAAATCTCAACGGTGTATGCGATTGTCAGGCCAGGCCATGCTGCGCCTGCGGCACCATAATACAGGAATATCATTGCCAGGACAGCTCGACCAGCCGGTGCGGATCCGGTCTGGGTATACACTGCGCTGCAGGCCGTCCAGACACTGAACGAGAGGAGCATGCCGACGCCAGCGAAGAGGAAGAGCGTTCTGCGTCCAACCTTATCCACAAGAAGAGCAGCGCAGAGACAAACGACCAGACACCAGATTGTGAGTCCGCCGTTGATTTCAGCTTGGGTGACGGACTCGGTGAACCCGATGGTATTGAGCACTTGGGCAAGATAGTACGAGACCAGACCGTTGCCGCTGAACTGCGAGAACAACGCCGTGAGAACAATAATCAGCAAGCGCTTGCGATTCCCTTTTGTACGGACGAGCTCCATCCATCCAGTCTGCGCGGCTTCGTGCTCCGCAGCAAGCGTCTCTCTGATCTCAGCAAACTCCCAGTCCACAAATGCATCCTCCTCGTTGCCATTACCATGATACTTAACCAATATCTCTCTCGCCTGCTCCAGCTTCCCCCTACTAACCAACCACCGCGGACTCTCAGGCAAGAACCAAGTCCCTACGATCTGCATACCCGGCATAACCGCCTGCAACCCCGTCGGAACCATCCACTGCACATCACCCACCAAATTCTCCAGCGTCCCAAACGCACTCCACGCAGCAACAATCCCACCGAGGTACCACAGGGTGTTATATCCCGCCGTCATCTTCCCCCTATGCTCCGGGTGCGCGATCTCCGTAATCAGCAACGGACACGCATTCGTGCACAGTGAGGACCCGATCCCGATGATCACCCTTCCAGCGAGATAAATCGCGTCTGGACCTTGAGATGGAGGGAACGTCTGGAGTAGTGCGCCGAGGATTATCACCGCTGAGCCGAGTGCTATTCCTGCGCGTCGGCCTAGAGTGTCGCTGATATAGGGCGCGATGGGGAAGACGAGAAGGGCGCTGATGGTGGGGAGGGCACCGAAGAGGCCGAGGCGGCTTCCTGTTGGGTTGTTGAAGTCTGATACTTAGCGAGTTTTGATATTTGGAGAGGGGGGCGTACATGTAGTCCAGGTATCCATTGTCTGGAGGCCATTTAACAGACTCGAGTCGTAGCCGAGACTGGTTGAGCCGAGGAAGAGTATTATCATGGAGAGGTACAGCTGGCGGAGCTTGGGTTGGCGATACCATGGCCGGGAGTCGGAAGTGATGGCATTCTGCGATAGTAGCTCGGGAGTGTTTGTTTGCTTGTCAGTCATCTTTCTGCCAGGAGTTGAAAATATTCACGGGTGCAGGAAACTTATAGGGCTGGACTCGTAAGCGCCACTAGTTAGTTACCCCGGAATTACTCAAATTAACCAACCCCAGGCACGCATCGCGGGGATACCGCTAATTCCGCTAGTCATGGGATTCCTTGACTGGATGGTGTTCATCATGGCCAGTTACACTGCATGCAGAGTCCACGAGTAGCATTGGTATGACTTGCCAGGGTATATCCGCAGTTTGAGCGAGATTGGCTAGATTTTTATTACAAGGACCGTTCATTGCATGAGATGGAGCTAGTGTTCTCCAATTGTCGGAGCTGTAGTGAGACGTGGACACCTGCTTGCAACTTCAACAGCTAGATCTTTAAAACGTCTTCTGTATTTTCTTCCCCCTTACAACCCAGTGCAGAAAATGCCATCCCAACCCTGCGCCAAACGAGAGCTCGAAGGGGTTTCTTGTTGTTGAGCGGGAGTTCAATGTTCGTTTCAGGGGTGGAGGGCGTTACTTTTACTGGGATTCTGGATTCGAGGGAGAAGGATCTTGCTGAGAATGGAGAGCTGCAGACGCTGAGTGCTCAATGGTGATGAGACGCCCATGGGGGTTCTTGATTACGCCGAATTATGAGCCTGACTATGGAGGGTCCCTCCTGCTGTTACGCTTCCTGCCAGGACGAAGACTGCTGAGGTCGAGGCATATACTTTTTCTGAGTGAATGATCTTCAAAATATAGCATACATTGTTTTACTATTGTACATGGTTATAACCAATCTAAGACAGGTTATTTCGCCTCTCCCCTCGCAAACCGCGCAATCAACCCAGCAACCTCGCCCGGCTTGCCCTCCATGGGCATATGTCCAGTCCCCCGAATCCAATGGCCACGAGGCGCCCACTTGGCCAACCGGTTCGGATGGATCGTCTGGGCAAGAACAGTCTTGTAGTCCTTCACAAGCGGATCCTTGTCCCCAAAGACAACAGCGACTTTAGTGTCGTCTCCTTCGCGCTGAGAGCCCCAGTATCGTCTGACCTGGTCGCCCTGGGCGGAAAGCCGGGCTTGAGTATTCAGAGTATCGAATTGCTGAGGGCCAAGGAGCCCCTCGAGGACTTTCCAGGGCATAGTCTGACGAATCTTGAACAGCAGAACCCTAGGAAGAGAAGGCGCCGTGTGGCTGAACTTCAACACGGACGCTTTCGACGCGCGAGGGAGGCCAGAGTACGGCGCTGTATAGTTCTTGATCTCCTCCGCTGAGAGATGAGGAGACAAGTATCGATGGATCATCCCCTCAGGGAGGAATCCGCCGAGCAGACCCGTACTGCAGAACCAGATCCTGTTCAGCAGACGGTAGTGCAGACTTGTGTCGGAGAATCGCGGCGGGAAGAAAGTATTAATCAGAAAGAGACTTTCCACTGTTCCGGCTGGGAGATGAGGGATTGTGCACATGGCGATAGTCCTACACAGTCAGTATCCACTCTACATCAGAATCCAGAGACAGGAGACATACCCTCCCCAATCGTGCGCAGCAATAATACACCCACTCGCATCCGTCACCTCAAAAAACGTCCTCAGAGTCCTCACATGCAACTCGAAGCTAATCGCCTGCTTATCCAGAATCTTATCACTGCGTCCATGGCCCAGCCAGTCAATCGCATAGACGTCATGGCCGCGCTCAAGTAAACTCGGAAACACGTTCCGCCACATATAGCTCCAGCTCGGGTTCCCGTGCAGGAAGACGATCGGGCGGTGCGTGCGGCGCCCGTCTTGCAGGACGCTGCTGTAGCTTGCGCGCAGGTGGATGTAGCGTGCTGTGGCGCCGCAGACTTGGAACTCGTGCGTGTCTGCTGCGAAGGGGGCGGAGTCCATCCATCCGGGGGTGTCCTTTTTGATGTGGAGGATGTCATTTGGGCGGAATGTGTAGCCCCCGTCGAGCTGGGAGTGGGCGAGCGTGTCGGATTTGGAGCGGTAGTCGTCGGTGGACTTGGTCAGGTGTGTCCAGCCAGAGGGATTGAGGAGGTACGTCCAGTTTCGGAGGAGGTCGGGAATCATGCGGAGGGATAGTTTGTACAGATATAAGGGTATCAAGAAAGCAGCGAGGAAGAGCCTGCTTATGGTGAACGAGAGAATGAATGAGGATAAGTACCCGGCTAGGGTGAGGATGCCCGTTGAGACGGACTCCATGATGCGGGCGCCGGTCTTGAAGACGCGGTCGGTTTCTATGTCCAAAGTTAGATGGAAAGGCATCTTTGTGGGTTGAAGAATGGATTGTTCGGTTGTATTTAACTGAGTGAGTGTGTTCATCATGACGTGTGTGACATAATTTCATATGAACGATCTACACCAGATAAGATACGAAACTTTCACATTCAGTCTCAAGTTTATACATCTAGAACAGTCTAATTATGCTATTTAATCTGCATTATCGGTGGTGTCCTCGTATCTCGTGGTGCTGCAATGGCTTTAGGTGTTGGGATTGTTCT